>JAZHYW010008548.1:0-39323 GCA_037355805.1 Ixodes ricinus | reverse complement strand
TATATATATATATATATATATATATATATATATATATATATATATATATATATATGTTAATATTCATATATAATTAAATTTGGCTAAGATCAAAGTATTTAAATTGTTATATTATATATTATATATATTATTAGTATATATTATTTATACACATTTTTATATAAAAATATATATAATGTATAAATACAATAAAAACTATATAATAATAATAAAAACATTAGGTATTGATAATATATATATTTTATATATGTATTATATATATATATATATATATATATATATATATATATATATATATATATATATATAAAATATACTAGTAATAAATTATAATATAAATTTTATAATTTTATATTATTAATAATATATGTAATGATATTAATATATATTATTTTCTACTGATATGCTTAGATCGGACCTTCTCGTTGAATGTATTTAGATCTCAGCTTGCGGGTTCGCTTTGTCTCTTAGTGTTTACTCTTTTTATATATAGATACTTGTACACTTTTGCTGCCCACCGTGTATCCTCAATTTCAGCAAGTCTTTGTTCAAATTTTACTTTACCGATGGCTTCTCTACTCTTGAAAGATGCCCAACCCATATCCCCCTATACTCCCGCATTTGGTGTACTCCCCTGTGCCCCCAATGCAAGCCTAACCACACTCATTTGCTGTATCTCTAGACCTGCCTGGATTTCTGAACTCATACACAATACCGCATTCCCAAATTATAGTCCTGAAACCATGAGTCCCTTCCATACAGCTCTAACGACTTCGTATCTAATATAGTTCCAGAGTGCCCTCTGTTTCATAGTAGATGAATCTCGTTTTCCCATATTTATTACAATATCTTCATGCTATTTTAGATAATTTCTTCCCTCACTTCACCATACTCCCAGATATTTGTACTTTTCTACGTGTTCTATCACTGTGTCCCGTATCTCCAGGGCTTCCCTCTTTTCGTCGTTGAAAACTATTATACCCGACTTGTCCCTACTGAATTTTAGGCCTAAACTGTCCCGTTCCCTGCTGCAAATCCTAATCAGTATCTGTATTGTCTCACGTCTTTCTGATACGAGTACAATGTCGTCTGCATACATTAACCCTGACAATATTTGACTTAATGTTTGTCCTTCCTTCATGCAAGTCAGGTCAAAACCTAGGTTGCACTGTCCTAATATTTTTTTCCATCTCACTGAGGTATATCATAAAGAGCAGGGGAGACAATGGGCAACCCTGTCTAAGTTCTCTTTTTATTGCTGCTGGTCTTGTAGTTTCGGCTTCCCATGTTATAACAGCCCTATTCTCCGTATAACCCGTTCTACATTGAAACTTAACCATGGTTCCCCCTAGCCCATATCCCTTCAGTTGGTCCCAGAGTTTTTTTCTGGTTCAGATTGTCGTATGACCCTTTGATGTCCAAAAATGCTATTCATAATGGCATTTGACTTGTCATTGCTATCTCTATGCACTGAGTGATTGCATATAAGTTGTCATCTGGTCGTCTATTCCTCCTGTAGCCGTTTTGAAGCTTCCCCAGTATCTGCTTCTTTCTGCCCAGTCTTCCATTCTCCTTTCTACAACTTTCATAGTAAGTCTGTATATTACTGAAGTTACTGTGATTGGTCGGTATGATTTTATACTGTCTTTGTCTCCCTTGCCCTTATATAATAATCTCACCCTGCTCAATTTCCATTCACTGGGTACCTCCCCCCCAATCAGAATCTCGTCAACCCCCTGCCTTAGCTCCAATTTTCTTGTTTTGCCTAGAACTTTTATCAGTCTCATTGGTATGCCGTCTGGACCTGTCGCAGTTCCAGCCGGAACCTTTCCTTCTGCTTTTCCCAATTCCCCTGTGGTCATTTCCTCTTTTTCTTCTTGATTTGTGTAGTCGCTAACAAACCCTACGTTCAAACTCCAAAAATGCTGCTTCGATTGTGTGTCTAATGTATACTCTCTTGCCTCTTCCCCCCTACTTTTGGCCCTTCCTGTGCCATTAGTGTCTGCTTGTACCACTCAATCTTTTTTCCCTGTTCACTGATGTGTTCCAAGAACCTTTTTGCCGCATTCCTATTTTTTTGTTTTTGTTTATCTCTATCGTACACTGGAACTCTGCCCTCCCAATTTTGAACTGTATTAATGCTGATGCCTCTTGATTTCTTTCCTGAAAGTCCTCCAATTTTGATGCTACTTCAGCTGGTGTGGCCCCCTTTTTCTTTGCCCATCTGTGATCTCTAGATGCCGCTTGGCGTCTCGATATTGTTGCCTTAACCTCGTTATCCCACCAGCTTTTGAGCTTGTGTTTTAGTTTTCTTCCTCCTTGTTTGATTCGATATTTCTCTAACTCTCTTTTGAAAACACTAACTAAGTCTTCATAGGTCCATTCTCTTTCCGGTTGCTTGGATACTATGTTCTTGATTCGATAAGATACCTCCTGTAATAGTTTATCATTTAATTTATTTCTACCCTCTTGTTATTGATTTCGCGTTTCTGGTTTTAGTGTGCCAAATCTGATCTTGATTTTCTTATGGTCGCTTCCCAGACTTTTTGTGCCTTCCTCATCTATTTCCATACCTCCTGATGTGTTGTATAGCTTCCGGAACATTAAACCGCAGTCAATAGTCGAGTGCGAGTTCTTTCTTTCGCACGTTATTTTTCCATCTCATTTTACCTGAACGTTAACCAGTACCATATTAAGAGCTCCGCAGAACCCCTCTAACATTTACCCTGTTGTATACGTACATCCATCAAAATCTTCCAAACGCGCATTCATGTCAACCAAGATAATTATTTCCTGTTGGGCCATTTCCATAATGGCTCGTGATATACATGTTAAGGGTTCTGCGCTTTCCTCCCCTGCATCACTGCCTGTATTTAGATACACCAAACCCAGAATTGTGTCCCAACCCACAAGATTGCCTTTGATCCACATGTGTTTCCTGCAGCCCTCTCGTTCTCTTTCCCATTCCTGACCCTTCACTAACACCCCTAATCCCCCTCCCTTGCGTTCCCCATTGGCCCGGTTGCATCCTATCTAAAGACATCCCTGTATGTAAGGTGGTTCTTCCATAACCCTCAGATGTGTTTTTGCTAATCCATACACTGCAAAGTTTTCGCTTTCTAATTGCTCCTCGATCTCCCCCCACTTTATTCTGTTCCTGCCCCCCTGCATGTTTATGAACCCTATGTTAAGCTGCTTCTTTTTCCTATTCCTGCGAGGCTTCCTCCCACCCTCACAAATCCTCTCCCCTTGATCTGCATTTCGGCCCTCATTTACACCGGCGTCCTCAGGGCTCAGGGACTCCCCCCCCAAAAAATAGTACGATGTGACGTCCAATTCTATCGTTTACCGTGCTAGCAGTCGTTCCACTGTAGTGGATGCCCCATGTAAAAGGGTTGGAGCGAGCCCCGTACACCACCCTGTTAACTTCCATTACTCCGTACTCGAATCGTAGGCTCATCCACCTTATCACTCGGTTAGCTTCCACCACCCACTTCTCTATTTGCAAAGACTGTCCCCAGACCTCTGTGTTCGTACCTTATGTTCAAAATTGTGCGTCACGAGTCTGTGTCATGTGCTAAACAACTTCTCTGGTCATCCACCTTCCCGGAGTGGAAGGGCATATAATTTCTGCGTGTAAGATTGATAAAACATATTGTATAAATAATGGTGGCGTTTCTTGGATGTTTCATGGACTCATGGAGGTTCTATAGACGTTTCCTGGACGCACGCAGAATGTAAATGAGTCCCTAAACAACTTGACCAGGTGTGGGTGTCCAAAAACGACATTTGTTGGAGTGTCCACAGTGAAGGCTGTTGTCTACGACGCAATTGCGTTCTACAACAACGGCACCGAAGGAAGAAAAAAGTGCTTGAGCCCCTTGGTGTAACACCAGGCGTGTTCTGTGACGTGACCCTGATCCGGATAGAAAACATCCGAATCACAAAAGCAGACTTTCGGGCTTCTGCCAAATGCAAGCAACAAAGAAAAGTGAAGGCGAGTGCCAGAACAGGCTTCACAAGGAAATGCAAATGGTATGACGCTGAAGCTTATACACCAGGCGCGTTTTAGGATCGTGGATGAGCTGCCAAACTTCCAAAAGCGATTTTTCGAAAACTCTGTTTTTATACATGTAAGCAGCATGTCGAGTGAACTAGTGGAGCTCTCAGGGATATGTTTGTGTCAGTTACTCACTACATGCCTACCTTATTTACAGAGTATCATAAATTGCATTGCTTCTCAAAACTTTTTATTTAATAATATATTTATCTTCACAAGACGCATCAAAAATATACCGCAGGTGTATAAATATTTATTTAAAAAAACTTAGACGTGCAATTGTTTTTGTTTTGTTCAGAAGAAAACCCAGCCACATTGTGGGAAAATAACTGAAAAGGGTTTCATGGCTATTGTTAGATTTGACAAGTCATAAATGTTTCTTAACAAAGTAAAAGATCATAAATACTTTCTTTAATAATCGGCTCACGCCTTAGTGTTTCTGAATGAAACTTGGTAAGCAGCAAGCACAAACACAAGAGAAACTAGCTGAAAAGTTTGAAGTTGCTCTTTTAAAGAAAAGCTGAGAAAATATAACAACAAGTTGAGTCACATGTTAACCTACATCTTTAATGCGATGGCAGTTCCAGGGCCACCAAGCCATATGATCGTGTGCGTTCATTTCTCGCGGATCGACAGCTAAATTTAGCAGGAAAACCTGAATAAACCCTTCCCGAAAAAACGCGCCCCTTAGTGCCACTCAGGGAATTATGGGTATCCTATGTTCGCACTCGGGGGCGCGCTACGCCTGCGGCTCGGTTCGGTGCTGTCTACGGCGAGTTGCTTTTACAAGTCACTCGAACAGGGGACAACGAACAGACCAGAGCTCAATTGTAGCATGACTATGGATGCGACGTCGCACAACTACGGCTCCGACGCCCAATCGGCCGCCGTAGTACTTGTCCATGAAACGAGTGGCGATGAAATGTTGTCGATGAAACCTGCGTAGATGACAAGTTTTCGATGTAACGATACCGACCAAGCATTGACAAACTCAGAGGACTCCGAGTATATATGAGAAATGCCGACGAACCTTCGGACCTCAAAAGGTCAAGCCCGAGCGCCTTCGTCTCGTAGACACGCGAAGGCACTAATCCATCAAGGCTTAACAGACGTCCGTGCTGCCGCACCGGCCGGATATCAGAATGCCCCATAATTTCCGGCGCCGTGCGGGGTCCCGTGGGGTCTGAGCGATGCATTGTAGGAATTTCCGGAAGAGTCTATTGACTTGCACGCCAATTCTATTTCCACGCAGCGGGACTCCTTTCGCCGATTAAAATACTGGGGAAACCCTAAGTTGGAGTAAAAAATACCCAAATTTAATGTTGCCAATTAAATTGGGCGGGAATTCATGAAATGTTTTATAATAAAAAAAATTTATTTCCTCAATAAATTTAGTGTTTTTCCTTAATAATACAACAGGGAAACCAAAGTTGGTGTATGGTTATACATTCTTTCACGGCTTCGCCTTTATACTGCCAGGCGCTGCGAGTATCTAGTTAGCTGGAAAAGCCTGGCGAGCGAACCTGACGCTACAGTTTCCTCGTCTAACCACTAGGTGCCGTCGATTTTGCTGGAGTTCAAGCGAAATAGATGGCACCTAGCCGCTGGAACAGGAAGCTGTAGCGGCAGGTTCTTTGCCAGCCTTGTCCAGCCGATCATATATTCATAGCGTCCGTGCCTCATCACCTTGTCCTGTAAACTTTGGCGTCCGTCGGGTTTCTGTTTTAGACCCTTTGCTTTTCTTAACATAGCGTATAGTTTGACCTCGCTGATGGAATTCAGTCTTCTATGAATTTATTCGCTGAGGACTGCATTCTTCACCACGAAATGATAACTAATAACTTCACGAGTAACGTAAACCGCATCCCCCCCCCCCCAACTTTCATCGCAATTTGTCCCAAACCCCACCGCCTCTCAATCTGGTTTTATATCGAAAACTCACTTACCGGAAGCTCGAATTCGCATCAGCATTATGCGACCCATCTAAGCATATACATATACTCTCATCGACGCTAAAGAATCAGTCCGATAATCGACCAGCGCGCTTTATTTTCTCAAACTATTTCCCTCTCCCTAGTGTTTCACTAATGTAAACTAACCTTAGACTTTATAAATAAGAACCTTAAAAAAAAACTTCGCGTCTTCCACATCTTTATAAAACGATCTTCGATAACATATCATTGCGACATGAATTTCTATGGCGGCCCTCATACCTTTTCTCCCGCATTGATGGACAGTATAATAAACTTGTCATTTTTTATTGCAGTCATGTCTTCCAATTTATTTCAAGGCCAACTCAGAGTGAAACCCCATTCCCCCTCGTCCACTGAAGAAGTCTCATCCTTCAAGACCGTCATACCGAATACTTTCGAATCCTGCACTTTGTTTTGTTTTCTGCTGTTTTAACATATTGTACATTTTTGTGTATTATAAGTAGAGTTCCGTGTTTTCGGATAAATCCGAAAAACAGCCGCAGGGAAAAGTTTGGTCAATTCGGATTTATTCGATAAACTCCGAATTTCGATGTGCCACCCCCCTTACACACACACAAACACAAAAGTATTTTACAATTAATGGTTTGATCAGCGCGTAGAGTCAATGGTCCTGGGAAAATGCCACCACACTTACGTTTCAAATTTCGGTCAGGACAACAGGTCATTGTACTTACGGGTCAAGACAAAAATCACTGTTTATACTTCCAGTTTGGGTCATACTGTTTGTGCTTTAGAGGAAGGAGAGGTTGCGCTTTTGTAGCAGCGAAAGCTATGGACCATAGAGGTTGCATAAACTGGGGAAGAGGGACAGGTGAAACTTCTCTATTACATCCTTTACCACTCTACCTCGCATCCGCTCGGTAGGTTGATGAAATAGTATATGGAATGAATACAAGCTTCCCAGCGACTACCTCATGGAGTTTATTGATTTTAAGGTATCGACGTTTATCGAAGCAACAGTTGTGTGCAACTTTTGTCGTAGGACAAATTAGTATTGCCAGTGGTAATGGCACCGACGCCCAATACGACTGAAGGAAAAATTAATTAATAGAATCACGTTTTTCTTCTTTTTTTTTTGTCCACCATGCGTTAACATTTGGGCATTATATATTTATTTTTTAGTAAGAAACATTAAAATTAAACTCTGAATTTCGGAGAATCGGGAATTATACGAAAATAAACTCGATAAACTTCGAATTTTTGGCAAAAAAATAAACTCCGAAAAACCCCCTCCGAATTTGACGAAAAATAAACTCCGAAAACACGGAACTCGAATTATAAGAGATCTTACACCCCCCAACCCCCGTAACGTCACTTGGGTCCAGAGGGTATAAAATAAATAGATAAAATAAAATAAATAACTGCGCCTATATAATTTTAGCTGGGGTTTATTTTGTATTTCCCATCACTCCGAATAGTGTTGTTTCATAAAAGTCGTTTCTTTTAAATCACCACTTTAAGTTCGTAGCTTTGAAATTAAACCCATGATTAGACGTCGTTATACAGATGCCTTGTTCTTGCAATACATATCAATGATTGTACGTCCTAACACTTTTCTTGTCCAAAATATTTGTTTTCTTGCCCGATTCTTTCTCGCAGTTTTAATTTCAGCTAATATAACACGTGCGTGTGCTTTTTACAACAGTACATCTATACGCGAAAAAAAAAAGAAGGGTGTTGTATGTTTATACAGCCTGAAGTTAGTTTGCCTCAACGGGTGACTTGTCTCTCAGCTGTAAATGAGAAATTTAGCCAGTGCAGTACAACCGCTAGCCTGGGGTCTTCAACGTGCATCACACAGTAGTGATACACGACCACACGCCAGTACGATGCTCATCCAGATCGTAACGGGCTGGGGTGGGGATTGATCCCAGGATCTCTGGGTAGAGAGTACAAGAATGGGCAGGTGTGCAGTCCGGCGACCAGGAGAGCGTCGCAATGTGCAAGCAGGCCGGTGAGGGCGCTGTGGGGCAGAGCGCGGCCATCTTACGGCTGACAGAGGCTTGGCGGTCGCAGCAGAGAAGCTTTATTCGGCGTGAAAATGGCCGTATTCTTCGAATGTTCGTCTGCCCGGTCGTGAGAAAGAATGACATCCACCCCCGTGAAAAAGCGTGACTCTCGCGAGCGGCAGAAGCTGATATTTAAGGCGCAAATGGGGTTTGGGAGCGGTCAGTTACATACATACTCTCGCTTCTGGAATTTCTTTTTTCTTCAGTTTGCTGTCATGGAAATATAATTGACTTTCTCACCTTACACACCGGCATTAAGAAAGCCAAGTTTGAGTAGGATATGACATGCGACACTTTCCTCTCCACTTTAGAGTCGAAGCTTTTTAAATTATTTTTTCGACAGCTGTTCATTTGGCAGACGTTTAAATGCCTAGTTTTTGTTCTGGTGTTAACACATCTCTTTTGTGTAACCTCGATTAATGAAAGCGACCTTTTCTGTACTTCTGCATTCTCAGATAATGCTAATGAACCAGGTAATGTCTGAATTGATTTCATCTAGTGAGCGTGCATCAGATGAAAGCAAACACCAAGACTGGCAAGATAAACGGAGCAACTTCAACCACTGTCTTTATTGAAGATCGATCCCAATTGGAGAATTTTGTTTTCTCTGACATTTCATGCAGGTCACGCATTTTTCTTAGATTTCTTCTTTTTTTCTGTGCATGAGTTTTTTTCGTTTGTTTTTCTGCCCATTGGAATCAGGCGATCCCATTCCGCAAACAGAAAGGCGTCGCTGGGCGTCGGAAACAAGGCCTGTCTGGAAGCTCAACTTGGAGCCCATGCTATAGCGTTGCCGTGTTGGTACGGCATTCAAAGGATGGCGTGATTGTAACTCGTCTGCTTCTTGCGTAGGGGTTGCACTGACATCAGAACATCGGGATTCGATAGGCTTTATTGAGGAAATAGTAGGTTGACTTCAATGCTAACTGCCTAGAGGTCTACCCACTATCCTTCTAATCGGAGCCAATCAGAGGTCGGCGTTTTGATGTCATTGCAACCCCTATCAGAGTGGGCTCGGCACTCGCCGACAGGATACTAAAACTAGATCGTGCATCCTTTTCTATCAGGTCGTCACCTTCTTGCTGTCATGCTCGAATCACGGCCCTTCTGAACACCACCCGAATCGCGCCGTCAGCATTCCAAGCGGAGGACCCCGAAAAGAGTGACGTCTGCAGGCCGTCATCGCACCTGGAGCAGCGACACGTGCCGGGACTGGAAGAACCACCACTCCGCAGAGCTTCGTCAACAACTGCGCTGCATCCGCCAACTATAAAAGCCTGCTGCAAGGAACACATGCCAGTGGGCTCGGCACTCACCGACGAAATAGTGAAATACTATGGCTAGATCGTCTATCCTTTTCTATCAGTTTAGTTGGAAAAAGAAATTAAGCCTTCTAAAACAATAATCGTTTTTTTAGTTGTTGCGCTGAGCCTACAGTGTTGTCTTTTTCTGATAAATGATTGTGCATATATGTTAAGCCGCTTATTTTGTGGTGACGTTGAGTCAAACCCAGGACCAAGTAATGAGGAACTATTGCTAAAAATAATAGTAATGTTGAAATACTTTGGCAGCGTATGAATGGTTTAGAGGAAAAGTTAGAGAAACTTAGTGCCTGATTTGCGTCGAATGAAGACCATATGAAAAATCAGACTGAAGCCCTTCAAAAGCATGTTCGAGCTAAAGATAGATGATCTTGAAAACAGAGAACGCAGGAACAACTTAGTAATACACGGAGTAGAAGAGATCCGAAGTGAAGACCGGTCCTCACTGAATGATGCTCTACTCAAAGAAATATTTGAGAACAAACTAGAACTGATGATAAAAAGTATGGAACGTATCCATCAGCTCGGAAAACCAAATGGCCGCTCCCAAGGTCCAATCATAATCAAACTTAGGGATTATCGGGAAAAACAAGATATGCTACAAAATGCAAGGAAATTTAAAGGCACTGACATATCCATTGGAGAGGACATTTAATTTCGGGTGCGCTCTTTTATAAAGCTTTTTTGGGGACAGCTCTTCTACCAAACCGAGAGCAAGGAGAGTGAGTGTCTCTGTCATTGGACAAGTTCAAAATTCTACACATGGGATACCCAAAAAAAACGATAAGGTGAAAGTCAGGAGGACTGGCAACCCGCAACCCAGTCTCACATCATGACAAAGTGGCGAGGCATATAAGAGAAAGCTAAGAGTTATATCGTTAAATGCAGGAAGTCTCGTTAATAAAACTGATCAAATGGAAGCCATATTTTTTTCCTACGACCCGCCATATTATTATGCTATCAGAAACCTGGCTACATTATGGTATTCCAGAGAGTGCAGTGGTACCACCTAATTAAGGTTAGTCTGTAAAGATATATGTTCCCGAGGTGACGGCGTTGCTATAGCCATTAAGTAAAACCTATTTTGTCAGTCTTTAGAACATGCGATTGACACAGAAAGTGTCTGGTACAAGTTAAATTTTTTTGGAACTATCATGAGATTAGGATTTATTTTCAGGAAACCCGGGTCGTCTCCAGAGGACTTAAAGAAAATAAATGATTACTTGATCGCAAACACTAATAATTAAAATAAATTGATAATAGGGGAGATTTTAACGCTCCTAACGTCAGTTGGTCGGATGATAGTTTGGTCATGCTGGATGCAAATGTATCCGATTCGTTCCTTGAACTTGCTTTCAGTCGCGGTCGTGAAAAAACCCAGACGTATTACTGATACATCATGTTCGTTACTTGACCTTTTGTTTGTTAGTAAACACATTGATGAATGCAATGTTTCTATTCACGACGGGATATCGGATCACAAATTAGTATCTTTTTAGTATTACATTTATGTTTGTCAAACTTACCCGGCCGAAGCAAAGACGTTTTATGATTTTGAAAGGGCAAATGACGAGTCGGTAATTGACCATCTTGAGCAGTGTATTGATGACTTCGATCAGTTGAGCGATGTAAATCACATGTGGTTAATATTTAAGTCCATAGTGGGCACTGCTAACTATATTCCTAAGAAAGCAACAAAAAATATTAAACGCCGAAACACGTGGATCACGAGAAACATTTTGCGCGTAAAACGGAAACTGAAAATGCTTCAAAAACGCTGGTCGCTATATGTAAGTGAATAGGCTGGCAACTTCAAAAGAATAATAAAGGTAGTAAAAAAAAGTACTACACAAAATCCTTACCCGAATCTCTTTCATTCGGCACCCGAAACGTTCTGGCGTTACCCATCTCCGGCAAAAAGCAGCGTCAGCCAGTTATGCATTACAGGCAAATCAGTTAGTGACAAGGCGAAAATGACATCTGAATTTAACCGCTTCTTTCAATTTGTGTTTACAAGAGAGGAGAATCAGAATATTGTTGTTACATGTGATAATGATATGAGCAGTATTATATCGGAACAAGGTGTTGGGTCATTTTTGCTATCCCATGACAGTAAGAAATGATATGGACCAGATGACTTGCCAAACACGTTCCTTAAAAGGTACGCCAAATGGGTCTCTAAGTACTTAACACGCATATTTTTTAGGTATTTCAAAGATGCAGTATTGTCAGATGACTGGCTATTGGCTAGAGTTGTTCCCGTAAATAAAAGCGTAAAATATGACTCGGTTCGAAACTATCAGCCCATTTCCCTTACCTGCACATCTTGTAAATTACTAGAACAGATTGTAAACAAACAAGGCAGTGACTCTTTTGACGTCAACCATCAAATATCTTAGAAATTATTACGACGTCTGTCACGTCACTTTCCTAAAACATCAAAATAGTGGCTTTATTGTTTCGACGTCTTCCTTCAATGCAGCCGTCGCCAACAACGTTGGCCGTCGCAGTGGAACTGGTAGCCGTTTTGTGGTTTCGTTCTGTTTAGTTTCTGATGGTGTTGTGTTGTGTTGGCATTTTGACGATTTCATGTTTGCTTTTTCGGTCCTAGTTGGCAGTGGAAATGTCTCATTCAGCGTGCGTGCGACTGGCTCGACAGTTGATACTTTCGGACGTGACACGCCCGCCGGCGATGTTCTGAGCGTTCTGAGCTCGCATGTCATCTCGGCACACGTCTCACTTAAAATTTTGAATCTATAACAAAGGCGAGCTGGATATCCCCCAGTCTTCCCTGCACGTAACAAATGTAAGTTCATACACTATGTAGCACTGAGAAATTTGGCACGCTTTTCTTGTGCCTTCATATCGTGCGAGCGCGTCTTCGTATTGTTGCAGTCTTGCTTTTCATCTGGCTGGCTCCCGCCCTGTTTTTAACCGGGTTTCGTCAGTTAATTGTTTAGTTTAGATTTTCTGTTTGATTTGTGTATAACTAGCGGGTTAGCGGCGAAACGATAGGGATGTTAAATAAAAGTTTGTGAATGCAAACATTGCCTCCTTGATGTTTCTTGACCTGTGCGAACGAACAAAGGTTCTGGCGCGGTTGTTCGATACACGCATTTTCAAATCAACTGCAAATTTTATGACACGGCATTCAGCTCCTTTGTTTATATAAAACACGTGAAATAAGTCATGAAAAGCAGTGGTGCCGCATTTTGTAATGTTTGGCACAACCAAGCAAACGTTACGTGTGGCCTAATAGTTAATATATTTTGAGTTTTTTTTCTTCTTTTGTCCACGCTTTTGTTCACGCAACCCTACGGTGCGTCAACGCGACGACGATTCTCAACGACTTCGTTTTGACTCGTCGCAGCTAGCCCTGTGACAGTACTGTGATTTGAACACATGACCGGGGGGGGGGGGGAGCTTAATTTTTTCAATGGGTGGAACGTGAACAAAGAGAGTTCAAAATACGGGTCTTACTGCAGATGGCTGATTTTCTCCACCGCCTAATTTCTTAATGTCGGAGCTTGGCCACTAAGTGTTGGAGCTTGGCCACTCAGTCCTAATTCCGGTCGGAGCGCTCATTCATTCCTCACTTCCTTCATTTATTCACTTTACACGAGAAACATGTTCCTTGGCCATCCGGCGGCTGGATTGTTTTCCCTGGAACATGGGGCTAAAAGCATCAAACTGACCTCATCTATTCCAACGGTCGCATGACGCCATCAAGTCACGTGACATCGTGATGTCACGTGGCGTCATGGCGTCATGTGATATCATCGCATGACCGTGTCACTTGACATCATCACTTGACATGGGATGTCACTTGAAATCGCGACGTCACACGTCACATGACGCAATGACATCACGTGACATCCTATCGTCACGTCAAATTGTGATTTCATAGTTTTACGTGAATATATCGAAGGCCGCCCCACACAAATATCATTTCGAATAGCGGAGCAAGGTCCCATAACAGCTATCGCCGTATAAAGCGCCTTTGTCGCGTTCCCACATTGTCACGCAGTGCACACGCATGCTCAATCATTGACTGACGCCACACAAGCGCCTTTTACGAGTACCGTGAGCTCGCGTGTCAAAGACAGCGAGCTCGCACAATGATCAGGATAACTTCAAGCGACCCCCGCCTCTCAATGTCGGAGCTTGGCCACTCAGTCTTGGTTCCGGTCGGAGCGCTCATTCATTCCTCCCTCCCTTCATTTATTCAGCCATTCATTCATTCGTTATAACCTGCGTGCCGTGCGGCCAAGAAATGATTTCAAAGCACGCAACGTTATTTTGTTTTTTACTTCGGGTGCCAGCGGATCATTTCAGAAATACGTTACACCTTTAGACGATTGCAAGCAAGGCGACTGCAGACGCCGCCATGTCTCTGTTAGTACGGACAAGCCCGTCCGATAGACCGATCTTACCAAGCGTTCGACGGATGCGTGACTCCGCCATAACTTTAGTTCACAGGAGGCAGACGGCAGTGAACGAGAGGGCTCGTGCTGTCTCGTGCCTACACGCCCAGAGCTCCAGCGAGGTTGTCGCACGTGCAGAAAGACTAAAGTTCCCTCGATGCATTGCGGCAGCGGTAGCGTAGTCAAACTGTTTGGTGAGATCCGTCTATTGCGTGCTTGCCAAAGCTATGTTCACGCGCAAGCTGAACGTGCTTCCACGCATGGGTCACCAGTCGGGGCGCCATGCTTGCCATTGTCTATATAAGGGCCTTTTCCTGTTTACGAACATGGACCGCTGCTTGTGTCCCAAGCGACTTCCAGTCGCTCCGCCTTCGCAATCCTTTCGAGGGTGACTAGTGCTATAAAACATAAATGCTACACGGACAACAAAGTCGGAAATTTAGTGAGGGCCTTCGGCTGTACGATTTAACGTCTCTGAGGAGACGAGTTGGTTTACGAGAATATTTGAAAAAATTGAAGAGATCTCGCGCCTCGCGTTTCTTGGTTCTTTTTGGCGTTCGCCTGGAGAACTCGTGGTTAAACGTTTCATCAGCATTTCAAGCAGCGGTGTTAAGGTGGGCTTAGTTCATTCCTTTTATGAACCGAAAGTTCGCTGAGACCTCAAAGACTAAAGCACCGCCTGGTTGCGTTTGAAAAAAAAAGTGTCTGTAGACCCCTTAAAAAATTAAGCCCTCTCGCGGTCGATCTGAAAACACTGTAAAGTTGCGTGCGCAAAAGACGCAATAAAAATGACAAGTCTATCAAATGTATACCATATCTTGGAAGCGAGTATTTTATCAGTTCTTGATTTGCCGGCTTGTTGGCGATTGTTGCACACCACATTAAAGTATTTTCACATGGACCATTAGAGGGCGTAATGTGTGAAGAGGACTGTACAGTCACTACATAAGCCACGCTTCAGACTAATGACACTTGAGTCACGTTGGTGAATAAAATATTTATTGCCAGTTATCTCACGCTCTATCGAAAAATCGCAGAAAGCGGTTTTCCGTCCTCCAGAAATATTAAAACACTCCGCGACAGCGCGTAAATTTTGAAACGGGCATGCAACCATTGAGGTAGGCGTAAGCGAAGAAAAAGTGGCAAAATACGCTACTCGTTACTTGCCAATAAATAAAACGCGTTACGAAGCTACGTTACCCCAAAATAAAAGGAACGCACTACCATTACCGCTACCGATAAAAAACAAAGAAACACTATTTACTGTAAAAGAACTTTGCTGGGCTATCGGTGTTGACTTAAACCATGGTTAAAGCGCTACGATCTTGTGTACGTCTTTTAGCTTTAACATGGTTCAATACAAACACTATTTACTTTTTCGTTAATCTTAGGTAGAAATTAAAACGTTTAGTGTTTTGACGTGGCAGATATGCAAAGCGCCATACTTCAAGAAATGTTATGTACATGCAGAAACTTAACTTATTATTTTATGGTCCCACCTAAATACTCACAAGGAAAAACAATAAAAAAACACGAAAAACTCAAGAATATATAAGACTTGGCGCCTAGAAACGCGATATAAATTAAAGTTTAATTATCTGTTGTTTTTTAGAAGGTGGAACGAGGTAACGTAACTATCCAGACGTCTCGAGATGACTGCAGCAGACGACGAACGCAAGTGGAACGACTGTGTCGTCTGCAAATGTTTGAATTGTTCGTTTAATGGTACCAATTTGATCTTACATTTATTGGAAGCATGGCAGGTCTAAAACAACTTATCAAGTTTATAAAACCAAATTGTATTTACGACATCTTGTAGACCCTGAGACGGGGAACGATAAAAAAAACGGACGAAGACAACAAAATTTCAAACACAGGTGAAATTTATTGATTTGAGCGCACCAATAAATAGACTTCCAAACACATACAGCAAGCTTGCTTCCCTTTCTCTTTCTTCGTGTGTTTAGAAGTCTATTTATTGGTGTGGTCAAATCAATAAATTTCAGCTGCGCTTAAGATTTTGTTGTCTTCGTCCGTTTTTATTTATTTTTTTGTTATTGTCCTCCTTCGTAGGGTTTACAAGATGTCTATTCGTTACCAACTCGCCTGCACTCCATCACTGCTTACAATTGTATTTACGTGCGATACGGGATACTACCTGACAAATAACATCACATGTCCTGAGATCTGCTAAAAATACAGTGAAAGAAATATTTGATTAGTTTATTATAGTAAAACAGCATCAATGTCTTAATGACTTTTCGCTTCACATGCATTGAAAGGAAGCGAATATTTTTACTTTAACATGATCAGATCGAGACACCACATTTTGTCTGCAGGTTGGGAATGTGAGAGTGTGTTTCGTACCTTTCTTCTAATAATCACAGCGACAAAAACTTTTTCGGGTTCTTCCGTTTTCGGCAAGACTCAAAATAGCAAAAAAATACTAAGTAAGTTTATATCTGCTATGGACAGTTGTCTGATCCCACAAACGTGCGCTGAAGCAACTTCTGTGCTGTAAACATCCTGAAACGCGTGCTGGCCTTCGTTTTGACGTTGATACGCTTCAAGTCGTCGTCATCGCTTATCAATATTACGATTCGCCTTCACAGTGCTTTCACCCTTCTCTAATATTGCCCAAGCCTCTACGGGTAGGCGTTCGCGCGCTCACGGACCCCAAGCGTCGATCAAAGCTATGCACGTGCACTGTTCGCTTACGAAATCCCAGAGAAACGTGACCCCGAGAATAAAAGTGTCGTCCCTCGTAGCCAACTTAATTCAACGCAGTAGCTTGCGTCATCAGAAAGCACCACTGGACACGCGATGCCATCGCGTCGTCTGCTAGCAAGGCAAAACCGGTTGTAAAACTTCATTACGGGCTTTTATTATCACTATATATAGTGATAAAAAAGCTCGCAATGAAGATCTTTTCTATCTTCTCATTGCCATATATGGCAATGAGAAGATAGAAAAGATCTTCATGATTACATAATAAAAAGGCAAAATGCTTGCACAAAAAAAATATTCACTCTCTTATCAGACAAATTCTAACCTGGCGTCGAGCCCTTGATCATTTCTCCATAACAAGGGCCCTAGCAACGGTTTGTTTGGACGTTGACTTATAGAGCCACTTATACGTAAACGCATAGTATAAGTTGACGTTACCACTTACGGGTTCAACTTCGTCTTTCAAACATAGCGTCACCTGAAGCGTCATCGACATCATAAGCACGTTCTTTTTACGTTTTTCTCAGTGTGTTCGTTCGAATAATACTGTTCGGCTTACTTTTCATCCTGAACATAATCGTTCATTCGGATTCACATCTAAGTAGCAAAGCAAGCTTGCATCATCATGGTCAGCGACAAGGACCTCAAGAAGATAGCCGTCGTGTATACAGTAAGTACAAGTGAAAATCCGGTGCTTTGGATCGTAATAGACGTTTAGGCGCTAGGTTTCTAGACTGCACATTTGAGGGCCTCGTGTGTTTACCGAGTGGCAAAACAAATGTGGCGAGTCCTGGCAAACAATGACTAGCAAACATAGCTACTGGCGCGGATGGATCGATAGAGAGACGTATAAGGCTGACCTCTTTAGACGGTGCATTAAAGGGACCATGGAATGATTTATCACTTGAGGATGACAAGTTGTATGTTGTGCTTAAAAACACATGAAAGCTTGGTTTCGTCACCTCCGGTTCCCAAGCACTCTCACGACCACGTGATTTCAGATTTCCATTTTGAGTTGTGGATTAAAGCTAAGGAGGAAAAAAGTTGAGAAATCATTTTGTGGTGCTTTTAACTTTCCGCAATAATTGTGTCCATGGCTTCCGAGCGCGATCTGACGGCGATCTTCTATAGCGTTTTTTTAACGTGCATTCCACACCATGAAGACAACCTGTGTTAGCAGCCTGTAGGTGTGAGCTTGTCCTGAGCATGCATTGTGAACCGTCACTGCTAGGCTAAAGTTACTTGACAACAACTGGCAACGACTGATAGTTGTAGCGCTCGCTATCACTATCAGCCCGCCCTATAGAGGGTGTGCGGAGGTAAACAAGAGCAATAATGGAGGAACCTCCTGGGAAACTATGTTACGTCCGGTTGGCTATTGTTTCTGCTTGTTTTTGAGGACCCGCAGTGAGTAGCGAGTACTTTGAAGGAACACTGACAGGATGTTTACGCTCGCCAAGGTTTTTATTTGTGCATGGCACATGAGAGACTTACTAGACAGAACAAAATTCGCGGCTCAAAATTCGTATTCTTTCCGCCCGAAAACCGCCGATCGGGAACTGGCCGGTATGAGTCACGCTCACTCTCTTCTCCGAGGTCACGTGCCGTTTTCTATGGTTTAGACACAGCCACCACATGTAATCGAAGTCGTGGAAGGCACACATTAAATGATAAAAATATAAAAAGAAATATGATAGCATTTTTTGCGGCTTTTAAAATTTTGCAAATACCTTAATTGGAAAGAAATGGTGCGCAGCCACGTGACTCCCGGCAACGCTGTCCTCCATATTTCTTCTTCCTCCCCAGTCCAGTTTCAATTTCGGTTTCGAGCAGTTGCCTTGTTTTTTTTGTTTACTTTATTAAAAGTAGAGGTGACGCTGTAGCGAAATACTGCTCGGCTAGTATTCTGACGCCATGTTGAATCTGTGGCAAAAACAACTTGGGCGCCGGGGGGCGGGGGGGGGGGGGTCAGTGTGCTTTTAAAGGTCTGACCGTCAAGGGCTAAATGTGATTCCTCTTAAAATATACTTATACTTGATCGACATCCGTTCCGGATCCCTTGGGTGAAAAGAATAAGCAATCGTTCTTCAACGCAATGACAGATCTGCTGAAGGTGTCGTAGGCGCATCTGCAAGGCTTCCTATTCGACTAGCCTGGTCCATACACCTGAGAACGAGTTGAAACCTACAAATCTCTAACCGTGTTAAACTACTTCGCGAACGGCAGGGCATTGGCGGTAGGCACGTACCTCTCCCAGGCGTCGATGATATTCGCCGAGCTTCCCCCCAGTGGTGCCGAGCCCTGTCTTGGTTATAGCAGACAATGTTTCTAAGTCTTTATTCTGCATCCTTTGGCGCGACGTGAGTCTGCAATGTCAATTTTGTAGTGTTTTGACGTACTTTCTTTGCTGCTCCAGTTTTCTTTCCCAGATCACTGTGCACATTGCATTTCTACGCGCCGTAATGACCCATCTTTGTACGTAGATGGTCAATCGAAGCGCCGCGGCGCCGGCGCCGCATTCTCGAGTTTCTTCGCGTGGCAGCACATCCAAGTAGTTTAAAAAAATTACGCCATCTTCCCGAGGGGAACCATGGGGTGATGCGGAGCATCGTGTTGGTTCCGAGGAAAGAGTCAGTTGCGTGCTGACGTCGAGAGATGGCGCCACCGTCTGCCCTAACGGTACCCCTACGCTAGCCTTCGTCGCGGCTCACGGCAGAGAAACTTGGAACGCTCGCCGCTCGCCATTTATTTTTTTTCACACTTGAAGGAGAGGAAACTAGAGGAGGAGAGTTGCGCGTGCGCGCGGTGTGAGTAGAAGCGAACGAACGCGCAGTGCACGCAGCTGGTAGAGAGAGAGAGCGGAGAGAGTAACGCGCAGCTGTTGGAGAGAGGAAGGAGGAGAGTTGCGCGTGCGTAGTGTGAGTGCGGACTACAAGGCCGCGGGACATAGACCCGAGCAAGAGATGCTCCGCATCTAAAACAAATACCTCCGACTTGCATAACAACACCAACGATTTATCGGTAGACGTTTCGTCTCCTATGCGGGAGACATCATCAGTGCAGCCAGGAACACCCGACTATACTTCGTTTCAGCTTGGGTCCAGACGCAGCCGATGCTACAAGCGCGAGCTCCGGGCTTCCAGCGTCCCTGCCAAGCACGCGCACTCGTGCAGTACAGGCACTGCTCAGGGCCACACGCTCGTGCTTGTAGCATCGGCTGCGTCTGGACCCAAGCTGAAACGAAGATAGCTACCAGCAACCAAAGGCTCGCTTCTTCCTTCTCTTCAGAGTAGCGATGTGGGCGAGTTGGTTCATGCTTAGAAATAAAGGAAACAGCGCGCAAACGACAAGGACGGGAGGAAAAGGAGTACACAGGACCAGCGCTCGTCCTGTGTACTCCTTTTCCTCCCGTCCTTGTCGTTTGCGCGCTGTTTCCTTTATTCCTTCTCTTCATCTGTAGCACTGGTTCTGCCGACTTCTTCGTCCATGAACCACTGCTACAGATGAAGAGAGGAAGAAGCGAGCCTTTGGTTGCTGGTAGCTAGTCGGGTGTTCCTGGCTGCACTGATGATCTCTCCCGCAGAGGAGACGAAACGTCAACTTATAAATTGTTGGTGTTGTTATGCAAGTCGGAGCTATTTGTTTTTAATCATGATTCCCGGCTTTTGGAACATTTTTACATCCAAGTAGGCTAACACCGTCTGCCAAGGCAGTCGTCCTGCGATCCCCGAGGTTCGGCGGCGGCAGTGGCGTCCCTCGTTTCGAGATAATCGAAATGACTTCCTTTGTGACATTTTGTTCGCGCAGTTACGCGTCGGCAACCTAAAGGCACGACACTGGGGCAATTCTAGAGCGTAAACCTCACGCAATTGTTCTCTTGCGAACCAGGAATCGCCGCGCAGCCACCCAAACGCAAGGTAAACATACGAGAACCGGAAGTATTTATCTGTTCCTGTCATGACGGCCGGAAGTGGCCCGCACATCCTGTATAAACAGAAGCGGCGGAACCTGTAGAACGTTGGATGCACATTGCCTGCTGTGGAAAGTAATTCTAATCCGATTTTTATCGTAAACGGAAAGTTTGCCCGAAAATTTGCGCAATAAGAGCGTCGTTTGAAAACAGTTTTTATTCGTTGCCCGGGAGGTGTTGCGGCTCGTGGCGCTAGAAAGGCTGTTTTCCCGTACCTGCTCTCATGCAGACAACAGATAAGAACCGTTTTCGAACGATGCTCTTTCGTAGATGTTGTCAACTCACAGATGTAAGAATGTTGTTGTGAATAGCCCACTCAAAAATTGCGTCCGATGAATACCCACAATTCGGAGCGCAAGGGAGAAAGAGAAGATACGAGAGGGAGAGTAATGACGCGTGTTGCGAAGTTCCGTTCTGCAGCTGCCCCTCGGTACAGAGTAGACGACTTCTCGGGTTTTGTGTTCTTCGTTCGCTGGATTGCATCTGAAACATGTTAATCGGCAAAAACAACCCGTACCCGTCGAGGCATCTCCTCTCTAATTTCTCCCTCAGGCTAAGCCTTCGTTCGTAAGAAAAACGGTGGAGTTTCGAATGCCGTAGAAAAGGAAAAACAGCCATTGCTACGATGAGCAGACGACGCCGACGTTCGGCGTTCGGACGCCAGACCCGGACGCAGTGTTGGCGGTAACGCGTTACAAGTAGTGGCGTCACCGGTTGCGCATTAATTTTTTTGGTAACGTTCTGACGAACTCGTTACATTTTCAAAACGGTAATGGGTAACGTACTGATGTTGCTTATTTCGAGTTGTTTGTAACCTAGTTACGTTACTTGTTAGGTATTCCCAAAACTTAAAAAAATACACTATACTCTGTTTCATACTTAGCGTGCAACGCTGTCAAAGCTACTGGCGCGAGCGTGGGGCTTGATCTCGTTGATCATTTGCTCGCGTTCTAGCGCGAACGAAACCATCGATGAAGCCACGCGCTCGCGCCAGTAGCTTTGACAGCGTTGCACGCTAAGTATGAAACAGAGAATACAATTTTTTTTCTTTCTGGGCGCAAATATATATATATAAATATAGTGTTTTTTTTGTGAATATTTAGCTGGAATATTGAAAAAGGTAAGGTTATTATGCTCAGTTTCTGGATGGACATAATGGTTCTTTAAAAATGGCGGTTATGCATACACGTAACGCAAAAAAGTAAAACATGTTAATATATAAATATTAAAGCAACGCAAATGTAACGTGTTTTACTTTTTAACGGTCACGGTAACGCGTTCCTTTGATTTTGAGGGAACGAAAGCTTGTAACGCGTTCCTTTTATTTGCGAGCAAAAAGTAACGTATTCCTTGACTTTTTTTTTTTTTTTTGGTAACGCCTACAACACTGTCTTGACGACAGTTCTCTCTCTGCGCGAGGAACAGACGATAAGCTTCTACGCTTTGGTTGGAAGGAGGCAGTTGATAAAAATAAGGGCAGATAGATTTTTCCGTCTACTTACCGTTTTTTCAATCAGCTCGGCGCTCTGGCATCGCCGCACACTCTTCGCAAGAAGCGATGAGCTCTCACCTCTACTACAACAACATGCAGAGACTACTCTTACCAGCCAGTTCGGTGAAGGCTCTTCTCCTTCTGTGCATGGAGAGAACGTTGGGTCTTTCTGCGCTTGAAAGAACCTCGAGTTCTCATAGTGCGGTAGGCGGCAGTGCCGTCTTCGCGACACTGCCGCCTGCCTACGATAAATTCAATTTATGGCGGCGTCACACATGCGTCGAATCAGGTCGGCCTTATTTACTTCGCTCCGCCACCCGAAAAAATGTGCGGCTTCCATTTTATGGCGCCGTACTGTTTTACTATGAACCGGACACCGCCAGATGATATACGGTTTCGTTCGGGTTTGGGTTGAATAACACATGCTTTATTTCGGTTACGGTTTTGTTCCTTTTAGGTCAAAAATGACAGCATTTGCTCTGGTGTTCGGTTTGGATTCGGATTTGGATTAGCTTGTACAACGTTTTTTTGTTTTGTTTTCCTATTGCATATATTACTTTAGTCGCTGATGTTCTCTTCTTTCATAATTTATTTTTTCAGCTTGCAGAATCTCTGTGGTGCTGCTACTACATGGTATTTGGATACCGAACCAAATACGGCACTGTTCGAGGTACCTCATTTATTTTAACATTACTGTCGGCCTTCTATTGAAGGCCACTACAGGAGAGGTTGAGAGATAGTTACACAATTGCACCAAACTTCCAGCAAACGAGATAACTTAGAAAATTACACAAAGTTATTACTTCTAAAAAGCAAATAAACCCAGCAATTGGAAAGCATAATAAAATTTTTTCTCAGTGCCGTTGAAATATCAGTCTTTCTTTCTGTATGCTAATGGCGGTTAAAATCTGGTATCGATTCGTCAACGACAGACGTACGAAAGTTGCAGTGCTTTTCTATTGTAGAGCTTTTTATTTCTCTATTAGTTTCAGTTTCAATGGTGTCAAGCAACAATCACTCTGCAGAGCTTGCTCGAGTAAATCTTTTGACAATATTTACATTTTATGGTCATGAGCTGTTTGAGGCGTACCGGAGCCGAGAATATAAAGGGTTCACATGACACCCTCACATGCGCAGCGCATGGAAGCTTGAAAGTCTCGTCACGCTGACATCGAACAGCAAAACAAGACAAACGTCTGGAATATCCATCGCCCGCATCGGCGCTTGTCTTCCATTTTTTTTGTCATCATCCATAAAAGGCAGTTAATATTATGTACAGATGATCGAGGAGGTCATAATAGGTAGGAGGTGGCGTTCGTATTACACGTGTATGAAGCGAAGCGGAACGGAAGTAGGCGTGAACACAAAGCGTCCCCTTCATATCATGGCGTTCTCCTACTGTTGTATTTCTGATCGGCGTGAATTTCTTAATTTTTTCGCACCAAAGTCGCAAGTGTTACACTATCAATGATTGTCTCCAGCTTGCCTGTGAATTAGCGAAATCAGTTAATGGCCGCCGCAATGCAAATGTAAGGCAAACAACCGTGTTTCCACGGCAATGCAATGGCAACACAGTTGGTTGCACAATAAATTGCTAAGCATCATCGAAAACCACAGAATCAAAACATTTTATAATGATATAAGGCAGGGGTAGCAGTTTACGGCGTTCAAGAAACGTTCAATTTCGACGCATTTCTAGGTTTCGGCATTTTATTGGAGCGCATATTTGCTCCCGCGGTCCTGCTCCCCGGTGGCCGAGTCGCGAAGCTACCGCCTCGCCTCCCTCGTATGATAAATGGGCGTATCGCGTAGGTGTGTTGAGCGTCTCGGCCGCCAGGTAGCAGGACCGCGGCCATAAAGATCCGATTCGATTAGAAACCGAAACATATAAATTTTCATATATAAAATACCACTAAAAGTTTGCCTCACATAGCATTGCTTGTGCGGTTAAATATAGATGTATATGCACATCTACTTAGCCGCAAAATACTCAAAGAGCCAATCTCTGACATCTACGAAATTAGCTCTGCGAATTAGGAGGCGGAACATCAGTTGCGACCTAAAAATTAAGTCTGCGCGGTGGCATTACGCAATGCAAGCGTGACGCTTTGCATTGCGTACTGCCACAGCGCAGACTTAATTTTGAGGTCTAAACACATATTCCGCCTCAAAAGTCGCTGAGCTGTGATTTCGTAGATCGCAGAGATTGGCTCTTTGAGTGTTGTGCGTGTAAGTAGGCGCGCAGGTATTTCTTAGAGTCTGTACACAGGGTGTTTCTTTTTTTAATTCCTTACAGATTTGATTTAAAAACCCAAAAAGGCTACACTTATGCGGTTTGTGCGAGTGAGTTATGCGGCCAGGGGGACATTATATCGGTAGCTAATCTTTGCGAGAAGTTGGCTAATTAACCAAAATTCATTCATTAACTTTTCAATTAGTGAAAATAGTCATGGTTCTAATCAGAAACTTACTGCGCGTCATCGAAAACCACTAAATCCACTATTTTTAGAACGACTTGAAGCTCGTGGGAAACTCGGAAGCGCAAGAAAGTTACCACTCGTGCAGCAAGCGCAAAGCTAGCAGTGGCAAAACGCGGATGATTAGATTATCATCCCGTACCACCACTGCTAGCTTTTAATTATTTTATTTGATTAGCTGACTTATCTCAAAAGATTAGCCACCCGCATAGTGTCATCTTGGTTGCATAAGTCACTCGCACAAACCGCATAAGTGTAGCTTTCGGGGCATTTTTAAACAAATCTGTAAACCTTAAAAATAACACGCCCTATATATAAAAGGCTGCTAATATTAGTAGGTCACAACAAAATTATATAGGCGTATATGCGATTTCTTCATTGTTCCTTCCATCTAAATTAATATCACACGACGCAAAAAAAAAATCCAGCGGTTCAGGGATTATGTAGGAAAACATTTCCATTTCAGTATTTCATCAACATTTAGGTTCATTCCATAGTTCGGGGTTACAAATTTGATACCTTGAAATATGTCTTTTAAAACCCGACAATTCTGCCAAGTAGGTATTATTGTTAAGCAACTCAGTTCGAAGTCTTGTCGAAAGAACTGTAAATGACTAAATTTTCGCGCAGACCTCATTTTCGCGAATTTCGCGAATCGCCTACAATTCGCGAAAAATACGTCCCGCGAATAATTCGGGCAATATGTGAACGCTACGGAAGCTACACTGGATTCGCGAAAATTAGAACCCGCGAATAATTTCAAATTTACAGCTTTGGCCCGATTCGCGAAAACTTGAGCCTGCGAAAATTAAGTCGTTTACAGTATATAATTATACTTGTTGAAGATGCTTACTATATTATACTCTCTGGACAGATTTTCAGTAGGCGAGCGAAAAGGAACAGTTGCAATTGTGCGTAACATTCGTTTTTGAAGCAAGAGCTCTTTCTCAAAATTTATTTCCATGGTTGTAACCCACACCAGATAACAGTAATAAATATAAAAAATAGGGATTTATACAATATTACTTTAAGTGATTCTGGAATATATATCTATTCCGATATACAAAACCTACTACTTCTACCAACTTTTTTCTTAGATACTCAATATGATGATTCCGTCACAAGGTTTGCGAAAACCAATCTCTAAGATTGTTAAAGTAATCAACTATTTCAATATTAAACGTATTTAAACGAATTCAAACCATTGAAGTAATCACTTGATTTTTTTGGCCGAAATATAAGAGCCTTTGTTTTATTCGTGTTTATCTTTTAAGCGTGCTTTCTGTTCATACGCCTATTTTATCTAATATGTCGTTGGCAACGAATACTTGCGTATACTACATATTTACCAGTCTG
Organism: Ixodes ricinus; assembly: GCA_037355805.1. Lineage (NCBI taxonomy): Eukaryota > Metazoa > Arthropoda > Arachnida > Ixodida > Ixodidae > Ixodes > Ixodes ricinus. Next base: position 13,492 of record JAZHYW010008548.1, on the reverse strand, counting down.
GTCAGCGTGCACAATATCGTTGACATAGACGTTAAAAGAAAAAGTTGTAAAATACTCCCTTGAGGATCCTCTGATAATACCGGCTTTATCGTGGAGTTCACCACAACACACATATTGTTTGTGATGTCTGAGGCAGGAGTCAAGAACCTGAAAACCGTAAACCTATAACTTTTTTTAATAATTCATAATTTCGATAATCAAAAGAGTTGGTGGAGTCTATATCCATTCCAAGCACCAGTTTTCGATATCAAAATTTTTTTAACATGAATTACTTATTATCAAGTGATGCAAAATCCGTAGATCGATGCTTTCTAAATCCTAACTGGAATCTTGTCATTATTTGCTGTTTCTTAAAACAATTTGACAGGCGGGTATAAATAATATTTTCAAGATTAAGAAACGTGCAGTATTGATACAAATCTGTCGTTATTGATGTCATTTCCATCTCCCTTTTTGTGTAGCACAGAAACTTTAGCTGCCAGCATACGAAAAGGAAATAGACTTGTCGATATGCACAGGGTGAAAATATGGGTTATATTACGTGTAATTATGTCTAGAACATATTTTACTGGTTTGATCTGAATATCAAATGCATCTATAGACCAATACGCTGTTTACAAACAAGCCGGCGTTTGCCCACACCAGGCGTGGGCACTGCGCATGCGCAGAAACCGAATTCGCATGAGGTGAAGCGTCTGCCCATGCGCAATGCCGTCGACAGCGCCACCGCCGCTGCGTGACGTCAGGGCCGCGTGTTGGTCTATACATGTAAAATTGTTCAAATTTATGAACACTGAAAATACCTCTCCGCCAATCACCTTTTTTAAATATAATTAGCATTCCTCTCTTTAATGTAAGTATTGGCCTCACTGCTATGAGCTCGTTCAGCTAAAACTACAAAATCCTTGTTAAGCGCGTTACCTAAAGTGATTCCTCTATGTTCTTTGCCATTAATACAAAGCTTTTTAACACTATCATGTGACCGGTCGAATTCTAAAACGGAATTCATCTTTTTCCATATGACATCCACACGTTCATTTTATGGCAAGAATATTTTTTTGTGTTTTTTTAATAATAATATAATTTTGCTTTCTAAATTTCTTCTGTTAGTTGATTGCGATAAAACATAAAATTATTTTGCCTGTCTGATTTTTTACTTTGATGCGTTTTGGGAAGAGTCGCTTTTTATATTAGTTTTCGCTAAACGATCTGCAGTAAATCACGGCTTACCATTTTTCTTTTTTCTTTTTATGTTCTGGTTGTTTTATACGGACAATTGCCTGTATACCGTTTCTTAAACCTGTCCAAAAAAGTGTTATACGCCAAATCTGCGTCTGTAGCTTTAACCCTTTCAAACGCTATAACGTTTGTTGATAATTGCTGGCTTTTCCCAGCAATACCGACCCAATCTATATTCCCAATACATTTACCGGGTGGCTCAAGGAGACGGCAGGCTCTTTAAATCGACCGCAAAATTCGGTTTCTTAACCTATCGCGCAACGACTTTCTGCAGCGCTGCCCACAGATGGTGCGTGTTTTTTGTAAAATTTGCAAAGAACGAACTTACCTGAGGAAAAAGTAAAAAAGAAAAAGGCTTAGCTCCTATGGAAACGCAGCGACGCCACCGGTCTGCAAACAACACGGCGCCGTTTTGCACGGGAGACAAGAGATGGCGCAACGAACGCCGCCAACGAACGAGCATACGGCGCCGAGAGCCGGCGTTTTTAGCAGACAATCTTTTCGACTCAAAAGCGGCTCGCGTTCCGCAGGCGGCGACATTTGCAGAAAGAAAAACAGGCGCGGTAACAACAAGGAACTGCAGTTCCTTGTCTGCTAAACACGACGGCTCTCGGCGTCGTCTGCTCGTTCGTTGGCGGCGTTCGCTTGCGCCATCTCTTGTCTCCCGTGCAAAACGGCGCCGTGTTGTTTGCAGACCGGTGGCGTCGCTGCGTTTCCATAGGAGCTAAGCCTTTTTCTTTTTTTACTTTTTCCTCAGGTAAGTTCGTTCTTTGCAAATTTTACAAAAAAAAATGCACCATCTGTGGGCGACGCTGCACAAAGTCGTAGCGGGTTAGGTTAAGAAACCGAATTTTGCGGTCGATTTAAAGAGCCTGCCGTCTCCTTGAGCCACCCGGTAGAAACTTCCCCAAGGTGCTTTGAAAATGGCTGATAGACGTATTGCTTCTATATTTCCCGTGTTCACCTAATATGCACATGAATATTACAAAAGGGTCACCGATTGTGTAACTCGAGACTCCGCTCATCACACGACAGTTATCGACATTCGTAATAAAAAGATCAATAATATTTTCTGTCAACTCTGTTATTCTAGTTGGTAATGTTTTCACATTCACAAAACCATATCTTTCTACATTAATATCTAAGTCTCTAAAGAGTTGTATGCTGAAAATATTAATATTAAAATTACCTCCAATCACCACATTGAAGTTGTTATCGCTACTAAATCCACCCGCGTGTCGTGAAAAACATGAAAATCTTAAATATTGCTATCAGGTGGGCGGTAAAATACAGAAATACGGGTATTTTCTTTTAACGAGGTCAGAGCTTCACAGCACTTAGTGATAGAGCAGAAACTAAATAATGGCTGACTGTCCATGATTTCGTCAATTAGCGTTCACACTCCCCCACCACTACTAACAGTGTGATTCAAAAAGTGGCTTTTTAAATAGGATGGCAACTTAGAAACCCTTTCATTGAAAAACCAGGTTTTGGTTAACATAATAACATGGAAGAAAAAACTTCAAACTGGCTGGAAAAGAATTCAAAGTCTATTAGCTCATTTCACACCGATTGCACGTTTAAATTCAAACCTTGTTTTGACCTCTTAGATCCCCATTGAATGTACTTTTCTAAATCAATAGAAAGCAAAGGCAAGTCTAGCATTTAGTGTCCAGTATCGAATAGCAATACAGTCGACAAAACTAAAGTGTCAAGTGTGAGCAAGTCATCTCCGTTCCTGACAACGAAACAGCGATTGCCATCCTTTTTTTCTCACAAATTAGTTTGGCGCTTCGCTGCTAGACACATTTGAAGCCTTTCCTTTTCGCCCATTTTTTTATTTATAACTAGAGTCCACATTTACCTTTTTTTTTTGTTAACGCCGTGAAAAGTTGCGCATGCCTTATATTTTTCTAAAATGAGTTGATTTAGTGGATTTTTATTATGATTAGAAAATTTTTAATTACAACAAAATGTTTATTTTTCCCAGATAATGTTCGGTAGTAAATTTTAATTGATTACATAGCTAATTAGTATGCTTCTTTTTATTTTGTAATCCTTGGCTTTTTTGTGTGTTTGTGGCTGCAATTTACTTTTGGAAAAAGTTTCACTTTTTCTCAACTACGCTAGATTTTAGGGATTTTGAAAACCTTCGCTGAAACACCGTGTACGGTTCCGGGTCGATTTTTAACTGTCTATTATAAATGGAGTAGAACAATTTTAACACGGCAATACTCCTTCTGGTATCCAATAAGTGAAGACCACACTGAGCTCTATGTTGTTGCATTTATAACTACACTGTGGGCAGAGTCGGTGACGGCTTAAGAAAAACAGGGCAAGCATCTTCTTAGCGGTTGGCCACCATTGCGACATTAGCTGATAAGAATGCGAAACAATAAACCACGGAGAGAAAATCGGGAAAGTTATGAGCTGCGTTTCGTAAACGTTCACTGAAGTGGCTCTGTATTTGGGAAAGAAACACGAAACGTCTGTATTTCGCCTCCAAAATCAGAAATATCGCAAAAGCTTTTTTTTCTTCTTCTTTTTCGATTTTATGCGTGGTGTTGCAGTCAGACAGTAAGATAATTACAGAAGGGAAATCAATAGGAAGTGCTCCATAAGAATCTTAAAAGAGCGCTGAAGCCCCGCCTCCTTCGAAGCAGGTGAAAGGAGGGTATCGAAGAGAGTGAGAGCGGCGTCGCCGTGAAGCCATCTGGAGAGCAATTCAGTCGACAAAACTAAAGGTTGCAAAAAAACTTCACATGTGCCAATAATATACAGGACTGGTGGCCGCGATTTATTCAAGATCAGTTCGTGGTAAACGTGGTCGAGTAACATGATAACAATAAAGAGTTGGTCGATACAAAAAATGTTCCGCAAGCCGGGAGAATTCATGGTTAAAATTATTTACTCCGACTTTATACCACATAGACATAAACAAAAAGACGTTTCGTCACTTATGCAGGTGGCATGTTGGACTAAACCACACGTAACGAAATTTAACGCCGCATCATAATAAGTTTATTACGGGTTTAAACCTTTAGAGGTTCCCATTGCAGAAACTGCGTTTGTATGAGCTCTTCCTGCTTCCAAATGACGCTTCTGAATTTCCAAATTAGGATGGCCTCGGTGCGAAAGTGCTGGTTCAGCGGGAGCGCACCGCTCGAATTTTAATTCATTTGAGTTCTAGCCTCCAGTTTAGGCAAGTGCGAAAAATGCAAAAAGCAAAACAAACAAACAAAACTAACGCGCCAGTCTGTGCTGCCGGCACGAGCGAAGCACGCAATACCGCTGATCAGAGCCACGAGGTTTCCCTCTTCCGCCGGCATCCCCGCCGAGATTATCTCGAAGCTGAGCCAAAGGCTCGTTCGTCGTCGAACTTGGCTGCCTGCCATCTCAGCTCTTTCAACGAGCTAAGAAAAAGTATACTTCAGCGTTAATAGAAGCGGTGTGCGCCGGACTGAACGCTGAACCATATAAACTGTCGGACTTACGCCAAGACGATCTCCAGACGACAATCACGACTGGATTAGCCAAGGGCTAAGCGTAGCAGCACCTGTCGCCTGTTTTCCGCTCATTTTTGACTTTATCAATATTCGTGAACAGAATGGCTGTGAAATTCGGATTCACGGGGTGAAACCACGCAGGAAATTACCTCATATTCGTTTGTGTTGAAAGCTCTTCAGCTTCCCTTTAAGTTCTCAGTGACTATGCGGAAAGCGAGTCATCTGCTTCTTGTGTCGGAGTCGCGGTGATGTCACAATGACGCAAAGCTCTGATTGGCTTTGATCGAGATGATAATGTGTAAAGCTCATTGCTAAATGCCTTAAAGTAAACCCCCTATTTCTTCTTTTTTTCAATCAGCTATGAAGAACTTGCCGTTTCGACATCATCGCAACCCCTAGCCAAGAAGCAGGCGAACTTGCGCTGCGCATGCTTTATGGTCACTGACGGTTTCAGGAACGCGGAGCGTGGATTGATAAGCTCGTGCTTGTTTCTTTTATTTATCAACTATGTCGCAATCTCTTTGTCTGCTAAGCGGTAATAATAAGACGCTCAGGATAAGCTACGTCCTGGGTATTTTAATACGAAAGCATTAACTGTCCCATGGAGCGCAGCAAGAGGTGTTGTCTGTGACCGTGAAAAGCGGCACCTAAATTCTGGGCGAAAAACGGCAGTTAAATTCTCCTTAAAGGGGGAACTCAAAATTTTCTTCAGCGTGGCAGAAAATTCCCCCTCTTTTCTTTTTTCCTCCTCCCCTTTCCTCCTCCATTTTCCTCCTCGCTTTTACGGCCTTCTCGCACGAGTGCTAATAGGCTTACCGGCCCCCCGACAAAATCTCTGTAACCCTTCAAGGTTCTCTGCTTCAATCCCAAACACCAGGGATTAGTTAGGCAGGCTGGATAGGAGCTCGGAAGGGCTGGCTCGCTTTTCTCCCTCTTTTTTTTTTACTCTTTTTTTGCAGTTTTAAAACACACTCAGATACTTCCGCATGCGGCCACATACGCTACAACACGGCATATTTATCTCGAGTGAATGAAACTTGACCGTCACTCCAAAAATCAAAAAGGTGGCTATTTTTTTTTTTTTTGGAACTTCGAGTTTCACTTAGGGAGCTGAAAAATTGGTCTTTGTAAGAACAGCGCACTGAGAGTGATTGTATCGATATTATTTTTCTTGTTCGAAGTAATATCTATAAGTAAATACAAGTCGAAATTATTGTAGTAAGAGGGCGAAGCATGTGAAATGAGTTGCATTTCTGGACCATATCATCATGTATAGAAATGAACACAGCCTGGCCATTTCTTGCGCATAATATATGTTCGTTCTACAGGTGTTTTCTAGAGTAATGGCCGCCTCGTTGAAGCAACTAAGAAGCATAAAAATAGTGCAACTAGCAATAATAGCAAATTATGCCATTTATAAAAAGACAGCAGGTATTACGAAGTTTTCATTTTGTTTTGTTCCCGTTTGTTCGCAGTCCAATGAGAAATGGAATACCCAGATTGCCTCTGCAGCCCTTGCAGCAATGGACCTTTTTCAGAGTTTGGTGACGATCGTGGCGCGCCCTCGCGGGAATCGCTCGAAACAGTTTTGGGGGCTCCCAATCCGTCGCCCCGTCGTCCGCGCCAGCGCTTGGCGTGTCTCCCGGCCCGTGTCAGAGCCATCCGTGTGTTCACGTGTGCTCTCCGGTGGCGTTTTTCCGCCTTTCGCAATTCTGAACGTGTCTTTCTGTCGTCGCTTCGCGTGCATATTTTTTTCGAAATGGCTGAGGACGACCCTGGAAGATAAACAAAAGCCACTGTCTACTATACAGACCACCTCATTCGTCTTTATACCTTCAGAGATGGATAGACCGCCGACGCCGCATCGGTTCCGTCGACTTGGAGTCACTCAATCGTCACTTCAGTGTCGCGTCGTGCGAGCAACTGAAAAAGGGGTCGGCTTTCAAGACAGAGTGTTATGTAATGAAAGTAATGGTGACCAGTTTCGATCCCAACCCGCCTATCCACCTTGTGCGAAGCTTATGAGCTCCGTTTATGAGGCCCGGCGACTATAAACAGCTGATTTTGTTTTCCTTGAGCGCCTAAGTTATTCAAGCTTATTGCGTTCCGTCACTTCGCCGTCCTGTGTACCGCGCGAGCGCACGGGGCACAAACTAGGACGGGGTGAGATCCGGGCGGTCTTGATATCGCGAAGGCTCGCCTGCACCGTCGAAAAGTAAGGAACGGTTTGTTAAAAACAATTTCTCTGAATTCAGCACGTTTACGAGCCTCCGACGAAGTGGGGCCTGCAAAAGGGGAGTTCTCGGTTAGTTGCCAAGGCGTTCCGTCAGGGTTCTGTCGCCGTAAGGCTTGAATACATTTCGCACGCTTTAAATGTTTTGCCAGTAACTGATATATTGGGGGGGGGGGGGGGGTTGTGTATAGCGCACGCCTGAAGAACGGAAAGTTTTATCCAGTGAATATTTACTTGAGTACCGAGTACGGCATGATTCCGTTACACAGCCTCTCATGCACACTTACTGCATTTAGTTAAAAGCGGAATGTCCCCGCCGTCACGTTGAGCACCCGGCCACCTGACACGGGGGATTCGCGTCATAGGCTCCCGAAAGGGGGGCTTTTGAAAGCGGGGCAAAAAGGACGTTGTGTGTGACATCGGGTGCTTTCGTGCACCACCCGGAAAAGGCTGCTGGAACTCTAAAATCTTGCATTTTAACCATTTTTTACTGCTATTTGGGCAACTTAACATCTGCGCAGTTGTGAGGCATGACGACTATGAAGCCAAGCTGCGAGAATAGCGGAGGGAGTCAAGCCGAACCAGCACTGTCTGAGCGACTGAGCGGACGAGAGAGCCCCCAAAAATGGCGCCTTTCCCTTTCCTCCCCTCTCCCAGAGTCGGCGCATGCGCCCAGAGATCTCTGAAAAAGGTCAATTGTCCGGGGCTCTGTCAGAGTGGTTGACAGAGCCCCGGAAGGTGTACTACTGCAAAAAATCCAGGAGCCCGGAAGGTGTACTACCGCAGGGTTTGGGGCTGCTGGCCAATTTAGGCGCCTGGCAGACGCCCGGCCTACATAGAACAAAAGGGGCACAGCGGCCAGCTCAACGTCATCACCAAGCGGGAAATCATGCCGAAATGTGTCCTTCAACACTTGCGAGATCTGAACCCGAGCCCAGCCGGGATTTGCTACATGGGACACAAGTGGGAATAGGGGACATTGATTGGTCAGTGTACATGTAGATTTTGCTATGTAACTCGAAATAACTCGAACTTTTCAGCGTAAATATGAGTTTCGATCTTTCTTTCTTTTTCATTACAAGGAACACGACGTAAAATAGTACAGAGACAAACGCGCAGCATTTAGACAGAAAGACGAGAAGTCCGAAATATGTCGGCTTCCGATGCAGCACACACTTATACATTTTATATCGTCATATGCTTGCCGTGTATTATTACATCGCTCAACGGAGTACCGTGATTTTTCCCAAAATGAATAAACACTGAAAACATAGCTACGTTTCCCTTGTCGGGTCACCCATAAGTAAATCTACGTAAATATGGGGTGTCCGAAATAACGGACCCTAATTTTTTTTTCTTAAAAATTGGACACCTTACGCGAATTAAACCAACTCTATGTTGTTAGCAAACGTCTTGCGATAGCTGCCGTGTTTTTAAATTAACGCTAAGCAAATAAATGTTTAAGATTAATTACCTAACTTTTTTAATGTTGTATAAAGAGACGAAATGTCAATGGGAAAGCTCTAGAGCTCCTTGAGAAAAACCCAAATCAGCTGTTTGCAACGTAATATAACTGGCGTGTTTTTTTATATATAACCAGTAATGAACTTTGTGAAACAGGAAAAATACCCTGTGATAACTCGCCCACACCATCATACAGTCAATTTCCAATGTCCCAAGCTTTCTACGTACGAAAATAGCCAGTGCTATTTTCATAGAGAATTAGAAAACATTTGATCTCAAATAAAATAAATTTAGCATTCAACCTATTCGGCTTGCTTACTTGATTCAAAACGATATTTGATTCGATTACAATTATTCTGTGCCCGCATACGCCTACTTTATTCTTTTATGAGCTTCAAGTGATACATTGTTTTTCGTTGTGTGAGGTTATTAACAATTTATTATTAACCAATCGTTAACAATTGATGCTATACGATTTCGCGGTGGAGGCACATTCGAAGGTATTCAAAATTGTTCTGATCTATGGCACAAAACAACTTCTCAAGCTTCTTGCTGGTTGGGACCTTTCCTACCCGCAGTACCAGTAATAAAGCCAGTGCCTTATAGAGTAGACCGCCTGTATCGACTCAACGCGTGAACACGAGAAGGAGCGTGTAGTGCGTCCGTTGGAAAAGAGATACATGCGAGCGCACCATCGCGTCTAACGTCTCCGAGCCTCACACAGGATAATGCTGCGCCTAACAAAGTCACTTAGGTCCCCGAAGTAGAATGGTTCAGAACCACTGGTCTATGGAACGCTATCCCTGAGATACCGAAAAACGGCGCTCGTACTTTTCGTTGTCGGCATGAATTTGCCTAAACAACGAAAGATGCCAAATCAGATATTTATATTAAAATTGATACTTCAATGACTATTTCTTTGAACAGAACAAGTTATTTGTGTTCTCACAACAGCAAGAATCGTCCTCCAAACCCATGCTAAAAAAAGCCAATCGAACTCGTTGGGAACAGCCAGCTCCTCCGGCGGTTCAGCTCCTTGTCGCGGGTGTACCGGCTGGCTTCTGGATAATCCTTTCAAATCCTTCAAGCTTTCATTGCCCCCACCCCAAACTTGCAAAAAAAAAAAAAAAGATCAAGCAGCCAACCAAACAAACACACACAAAAAAGAAGAAAATGGCGAGGAGGAAACGAGAGGCAACTTCCTCCTTTCACATGGGGGCGAGAAGGAAAGTGGGGGTCGGGTTCCTTCTCTCTGCTTGCGGGCCGGCCTTTAACTGCAACGCGTCGTAGTTCCAAGGAACGCCACCCCACAAAAAAGTCCTCTTCGTGGAGCTGCGGCCCGCGCACCACTAAAAGGGAGATGGTTGCGCGCGCAGGGTCCCGGAGGCCAGCCCGGTCTCTGCGGACGACAGCGGGACGCGCGCTGCGCGTACCAATGCTTTCGCATTCCTACTCGTAAGAATTCTTAAGTGTTCTGTAATTTTAGAGAGCAGCTCTTAGGCGCCCGTTTCCGGTGGAGGAGGAGGGAAGAGGAGGTGGAGAAGGAGAATAGGAGGAGGAGGAAGAGGATTATAGCAGGAGGGGGAGAAGAAGGAGAAGGGGAGAGGAGGAGGAGGAGAAAGGAGGAGGGAGAGTACGGAGAAGTTGGAGGGGCATTCCCTCCCTCCTCCTCCTCAAGAGCTTATCTCTAATTTCGCATTACAGGGATTTGTAAAAGTCTCATTTTTATTGCGAAAGCATTAACTGTCCCATGGAGCGAGCCGACGTCATCAGCCGCGCCAAACGGCAGATAAATTCGTGAAGCCGCGATCTGAAAGCATTCCAGCTTTGAAGCCGCGCAAAAAGCCACGCAAAACGGCAAGTAAAAGAAGCCGAAGGACGCTGCCGCGCGTCAGATTCAATATGCGCTACCCCATGGCGGTGCGTGCCGGCGCGCCGGGAAAAGGAATCGGCTGGCGCGCCACGGCCGATGTCAGCGAGGCGCGGCAACTTCACAAGGACTCGCGCAAGAACAACATTCACGCTTTCGCATTCAGAGCTTACAGGAAGTGCTTAGGTGTCCCTCAAGCCCTTTTTTATTACAGCTTTCCTTTTGTTTATTTCGACTGCTTTTCTCCGATTGGATAATGCCATAATCCCGGAAACCTACTTCTTAGGCATCGAAAAGTGAAGATGCATTTAACAGATTTTCTTTTCGTCACTGCAGAGTACATGATCTTCTTCGACGTCTTCTTTGGCACCGAGTGTTTGCTAAACAGTTTATCTGGCGTCGTGCTCTTCAGTGGTATGCAGAAGGTAAGAGAACTTGTATTTCCTCGGGCGTGCACGCACGTCTTTTTAGGCTCTTAGCAAAGATTGAGAACGATGTTTTGCCAAGGTAAAGGCAGCATTTCATACGACAAAAAGTGTTATTGGAAGCCGTATATCACAATGACTGAAAGTGCTTGGTGATTTATTTTATTCGTCGTTAATTTATATTGTTAGCTTCAGTCACTAAAAGATTTGATCGCTAAGGTTAGTGGTCGATGTTTAAGAAGTTAAGGCTTAAAGGGAACAGTAACAATATTGTTCTGTTTAAGGGTGCTCTGCTTATTATGTTCATCTAGAAATCAATATTTTGTGACTGACTTTTATCTTTCATAATAACTCGATAACAAGGATGACTCGGGAAAAACAGAAGACCCTCTTCTTACCAGCTAAATGCATGTGTTTGGTCACTCACTAATTTTCTAATGTATTGACCTTAGACGTGTGCCTGTTTCAAATACCTTACTCAAGACCATGCACTCCAATTACTTTTGGTAGCAATTCGGTATCTTGTAAACACAATTGATCGAGAGTATTGATTTGAGCGGAAATATTTAACGATAATAATAATCGGCACCCCAGCCCAATGTTGAACCGATTGCCGACTTCAAGCGGAAACAACCAAGCACTGAACAGGAAACAAGCCAGGACCAAAGACACCCTCAAAGTGCCAACAAAATCACAAATAGAAAGAAAAAAAAACAGAAAAAGACGCAAGGTTTTTTTTTTAGAGCGCAGCTCTTAGGCGCCTGTTTCCTGCTTGAGCGGCGTCGGCGTCGCCCTCGGCATAACCGCGCGTTGCATTATGGGATATTTCCCATAATGGCGTCACGAAGGTCATGAGTGACATCACGAAAATCCCTCGTGAAGGTCACAACGAAGGTTACGACCTTCGCAGTGACTTTCACGAGGTCTTCACGAGCGACGTCATGATGGTCACTAGGGCCACAAGTGACGTCACGAGGAAGGATGGAGGAGGGAGGGGGAGGGAGGGAGGGGAGGGAGGTAGAGGAGGGGGAGAAGGAAGATAAGAGGAGGGGTGGAGGGGTTGACAAAGACAGAAGGAGATTGTACGGAGGAGGAGGAGGGCATACCCTCCTCTCCTTACCCTCTTCTCCTCCTCCTCAAGAGCTGTGCTCTAATTCGACATTACAAAAACTTGTAAACGTCTTTCAATTTTTTTTTTCATTTTTTAGCTTTTATGTTTGATTTTGCGAAGGCAAGACCGCCAGCTACTCGGGAACCGTCTGTGGGAGAACCGTGATAGTTACATCCTTTCATGAAGCAAAGTGGAAAGTTGGGCCAGTTGGTTCATGGTTCTTTAAATAAAAGCGCCGAGTAAGACAAGGACAAAGAAGTGGAACGACACAAGGCGCAATGTAGACCGGTGGCATATTGCACGCTTTTTGCAACCCCACCAAGTTCAAATCACCACAAGCTCCTTAGCGCGGGCCTTAACCTTGGACAAGGAACCCGGGCTCACTTTTTTGAAGTTCTTGAGGATTGCTTGTTGTGACCTTTCAGCAAACATGTCCCGCGTCACAACCACAAAGCCACCTTCCTTATCGGAAGTTGGCAGTTTCAGGTCGTTGTCCTTGAAGTAGTTGATGATGTGCATGTTATTCCCCCTTTCATCGATTGACCTGGCAGGCGCCGTAGAACGTCGAGGCCATCCGCGACGCACCTTTCCTTGTCCTCAGGGGTAGCTTTTTCCGCCATCCCTCTCACCAAGGACAACTTGGCTACAGGACGCAGTTTGGGTTCCCTGCAGAACTTTGGACCTTTTTCCTTGTGCGCCTTGTGCAGTGTTGGCGGTAACGCGTTACAAGTAACGGCGTTACCGGTAACGCGTTCCTTTTTCTGGTAACGTTGTAACGTACTCGTTACTTTTCCAAAGAAGTAACGGGTAACGTACTTACGTTACTTATTTTGAGTAACGTGTAACGAAATTACGTTACGTTACTTTACTTCCTAGAACTTAAAACAAATTAAATTTTAATTTTTTTTTGTCTTTTTAAGTGCCCAGTCATAAATTCCTTAGTCAAAAAATGACGCTGTCCTCCACTTTTCTTTGACGCCGGTGCTATTCAGATTTGACGTCACACGCCACCTGCCACTGGTTTTTCTCCCGCGGCTCGTTGACCTCGCTACCGCCGTCGCCTCGGCTGGAAGGCCAAAGAGGTCCGGCTTCGGGTGGATTTGGGAGATTCCTGCGTCGAAGCCTGCGTTTCGCTTCCCGCTGGGAAAGAGAATGACACCTTCGTGTCATTCCCTTGGGGATTTGAAAAACGGAGGAGGCCTTGAGCGATTGACCCACAGCCAACAGAGCGCGTGAGTGGCTCTCCGGACCCACGAGGACATGGACATATTTTAGCTATGGCGCTTGCGCACATATCAAACGTCGAAACAGCAAAAGTTTTAGTTCGTGAATAAAAAGTAACGCAACAGTAACGTGCGTTACTTTTTATCAGTAACGGTAACGGTAACGCGTTCATTTTATTTTGAGGTAACGTAGGTCGGTAACGCGTTACTTTTATTAGCAAGTAACGAGTAACGTATTTAGTTACTTTTTTCGGTAACGCCTACAACACTGGCCTTGTGTCGTTCCACTTCTTTGTCCTTGTCTTATTCGGCGCCTGTCATGAAGACAGAAATTGTAAGGCAGGGAAGACGTTACGGGCACGAGCTCTCGAAAATCAAACAAAAAGTAAGTACTCCCAAAGCCGTGCGTCTTTCTGAACAA